>CM042017.1:53775694-53810694 GCA_023525715.1 Cichorium intybus
ACTTATTTATAAATCAATTAAATCGTTTAACAATTTAAACAATTTAATTGTTACACTTAATTAATTCATCACATATGAATTACTAATCAACCTTTAATTTTGTAGTTATTATTATTTACCTCAAATAATAATAACCTACAAGATTAAATTGCAAGTTTAATATCATTTGATGTTAAATCAAATTTAACGTTCTAAATGATCAATTGGTGTCAAACTTGTTGTTGGTGTGACCCTATAGGATCATGTATTATTAGTAATATCATTTTATGATCATCCTTGGGCATATAGAACTAACAACCGTTACATGAATTGTTTAATTTTCCGAATGTTTGAAATATGTAATTATGGTTCTATTGTAAAAGGCTTTTAACCTAAGGTACAATTCATGCTCGCTTAAGGCTGTTCTTGGTTTCATTCCTAAGTTGATATCATCCGAGTACTCCTTTTTCTATTCTGGCTTTTGCACCAGATGGATTGATAGAAGGGTTTATGGGTCGTGTGCAGAAACTATAATTTGATGTTTCAAGTATGGATTAATAAAGGATAGTAGAACGAATGGACAATATGAGGTCAAAATTAACACCCATTATTTATATACACTGATGATAATAAGCAAATGGTTCATCTTATGTAGAAGAAAATAAATTTTGTGTAAAATTAAAACTTAACTTTCATTTAATTTCCTGAAAAAAATATGATTTACTGATTTACAATTTTACATATATGTCAAGAAGAAATTTTTTATTTCCCATTCAAAAAGAAAGTTAATGATGTTGTTTTTTGCAGGGGCATATTGGCTAATTACTTACAAGGTTTAGCCCCTGTGGGTTTTCAGTGCTTGGTAATCACATGGAAGTACATTGCTATTTCTTGCATTTAGCCCCCGATTGGGATAAATGCTAGAAATAGCAATGTACTTTCGTTTTATTTGTAATCTAGCATGTCATCATATTTTATTATTAATCATTAAAGCATTGCACTTTGAAAGTAGAATGCTATAATTGGGTAGCGTGTTGAAAACACTTATACATATGTTATAATTTTTGGGTTACATCTTGCTATTATTGATAAAGAAACAAAAGTATGCTTTTTGGTAATAGATGGTTTAGTTTTAGAAATGAAGATTAAATGTATAAATAGCAACATGCTTTAATTTTTTCAATTTTGTTGGCTTATAATAATGATTGTATTTCCACTTTTGAGTTGAAAATTGTTAGATCACTAGACACAATGGTTGATGTCAGGACAAGACATGAATATGGTAGGTAACATATAAAAAATATATGTTACCATTCTCCCAGTTAGTTACAGTCTTTATAATTATGCCACTATGATCATTTTCCTTTTTTCTGATTGCTTTGCTTTCATATATATATATATATATATATATATATATATATATATATATATATATATATATATATATATATATATATATATATATATATATATATATATATATATATATATATATATAACGGTTTGTAATAGAATTCAATATACACAGCCAAATTACCAAAATACCCTTTATTGCTTACCTGTTTTTTTCCACTTTGCAGCCTCAAAAGAACAATTAGCCGACTTTATATCTTCTCTTTAAGGACATGTTGCTTCACTTTTGCGACACATGGTTGGTTCAGTTGGTATGTATGACAATTGACACAATAAACTTTATTTGAATCTTTATTATTAATTTCTTATTTAATCATGATTCTTTTTATTGTAGTTGTTGAACATGCTTATCAATTAGGAAACGCCACTCAAAAGCAAGCTCTTTTAATGGAGTTATTGACAACGCCTAGTAATATCAAGTATTTTAGGCGTTGTTTAGCCGTGTTTTAGTTAATTTATCATTATTAATTGGCTAATATCACTTACTTTTGTGCCAAAGTGCTTGGAAATGTTTTTAGTGTAAATGCAGGGGTTTTAGTGCAATTCTGGAGAAGTTGTGGAGCGAAAAAGGCAAAAAGTTAGACCTGACAGAAATAGAGGCGCTATCTCTTGAGATAGAGCCGCTATCGACAATAGAGCCGCTATCGACAATAGAGCCGCTATTTCTTGAGATAGCGCCGCTATCTCGCGACCGGATAAAATCTTTGTTTTTGAATTCCGAGATTGCGGGATAAGGCAACACGCGCGTCACGGATTCTAAGTGGCCGCGACGCGGAAACCCTAATTTCGCACAACTATAAATACCGGAGTCCCGTCCGACTTTTCACTCATCCCAGGACGCGAAGGAGGGATCCAAAGGCACTATTTTGTCAGTTTTTCAGTGGGAATCACTATTTTGGTTAGTAATTTAGTTTTTCTTTTGTTTTATCAACTCGGTATCGAGGTATTCCGCAATCGGGATTTCCATCGATTACTTGATGTTTGTTTAGATTCATAGTTTCTGATTTCAGTAGTAAATACTTGGTATTTTAGATCTGATTTGAGTGTTTGGATATTGGTTTGATGTTTGGTTTTTGATTTATAAAAGTTAATCATTCGGTTTGATGTTTAATTGCACTTTTTCGGGATTGTTTATGTTGAATGCTTGTTTGGATGTTTTGGGATTGTAATTGCTTCTGATTTTTCTGGAATTTACTTCTGGAATCAGCAAGTAATCTTAGTTTATCTTAGTTTAGTTCATGCTTGATTTGGGTTTTGGCACTTGTTTTGGTATTGGGTTTTTGTGTGATTTTTGGAAAAGTAGAAACAATACCGCTGACTGTAGCGTGACACTACATTTGGTATAATATCGTCTTGTCCTAACCACCAAACTCCTGCGGATCGACCCTGACTACCACTATACTAGTGAGAGTGAGGTTATTTTTCTTATTTTTGACCGCACGACGACCAAGGCGTGTCAAATTTTGGCGCCGTTGCCGGGGAGTTGTGCGCTTAGGATAGACGATCAGTGGTATTTTTTTTCTTTTCTTTTGATGTTTGATTTTTAGTTTTTTGTATGTGTACGTCCTCACAATGGGCGATTACATGTACTCGGGTCAATACACGTGTTATGCTGGCCCGGTTTATTACAATAACAACCGGTGGAACCAAGGTCGAGGACCTCCACGATAGCAACAACATAGCAATCAGTGGCGAGGACAACGGTATCAGCTCTACAATAATAGTAATTTCGTTCCTCCGCTTTACTTTGCACAACCGAGTGGGCAGTCGGTTGCATCGCACTTCCAGCCACGGGAGTACGATGAGTCATCGCCTATATTTTTTCCTGGAAATGTAGATTGTCAGGTAGAGATTGGGCCAGAGTTGTTAGGTGTGTTGCCTAAATTTAGGGGTCATAAGCATGATAATCCTTATAATCATTTTCACGAGTTCTTAGCTATAGCCAACGTGAACATACCTAGAAATGCTGATAGGAATATCGTTAGGCTTAAGTTGTTTCCATTCACATTAAAGGACAAGGCTAAGTACTGGTTCATGTCGCTGCCGGCCAACAGTATCACTACATGGGAGCAGTTGAGAACAATGTTCTTGTAGGAGTTCTATCCCCCAAACCAGACAATGGAAGTAAGAAGAGATATACAGGAATTTCAGCAAAAGCCCAGGGAAGCATTCCATGATGCTTTCGAGAGATTTAAGGAGCTGTTACGCTCATGTCCGCACCACGAGTTTCCACGATGGCAGTTGGTCACGATATTCTACAACGGTGTCGGCAGTATGAGCCAGGGCATGATTGATGCATCCTTTGGAGGGACAATTCAGTTGCAAGATAGTGAGACGGCATGGAGGTTCTTGGAGCAACTCAGCAATGGATCCAAGTTTAATCATTCAGCAAGGAAGTCAAACAGCACTTCATTGGTGGCAACAGTAGATATCGATAACAACTGGAAGAAGGAGGTGAATAATGAGATCGGTGCCCTTAGCAGGAACCTTGATACAGTATTGGCCACCGTGCAGCAAGGACCGCCAAATCAACAGCAGCACGGTCAACAAGAACAAAGACCACAAGAGGTTCATCAAGTGTATGGTCAAGAGCAATACCACATCAACAACAGCGGACGACCATATATGCCGAATAATCAGGGAGAGCAGAATTACAATGGTAACTACAACCATCAATACAACAGCAACCGTCAAGGTAATTATGATGAGTCGTGTTCTATGAACGATCAGAATTTGGGATTTCCGCCAAACTCGCCAGAAGCCGAGGTGAGTTATTTTAATACCAATGATAATGTGTGTGAACCTGCATCACCTGAACATGTGATGGAAGGACATGCACCTTGGGAAAGTCAAGAGACCACTGAGATGGTCGAAACGGTTGTTGAGGAAGAGGTTGTATGTGACAATACTACCCCTGACTTAACAACTTTTGATGTTTTTGAGAATGTGGACAATGTTGATCCGGTGATGAGCGAACCTATACCATCACCAGATCATTTGGTTGAAAGTGATGTTGAAGAGGGGGCTGTAAGTGACAGTACTAACCCCAGCCCAACGATCCCCGAAATTGTTGAAGTTGTTGATACTATTGGAGAAGGGGGTGTAGATGACAATACTACCCCCGAACCTAGAATTTTTGAAAATTTTAAGTCTTTTGAAAGTAAGGATCTGGTGATGGGTTACTTTGTACCACCACCAGATCAAACCAGTCGCTCACTCTTGGTACCGATCCACCAGTTGCTCACTCTTGGTACCAATCCACCAGTTGGACGATGATCAAGAAGATGATGCTGACGAGTTGGTTTTTGAAAATAAGAAACATGATTTTATGGTCACTCATGATCCATTCATGAATGGAAAATTAGATATGATTAATACCATCGATGAGGACATTCGGGAGCATCTCAATATGTTGCCTTCCGATCCCATTCGATTGGAAAATTTCTATTGGCACTGCAAGCCAAAATTGCAAAATGAAGACACCATGCGAGATGCGAGGAACAAACAACTTAGGGAACACTTACTGGGAGCAGCACTGGGCACGCTTCACATCAAGCCGGTAATCTTGAAGAGATACCGAAGGAAAGACCGAGCTTGGAGATTTAAAGTTACTTCTAAGCATTCACGCGAAATAATCAGAAAACGACAACCGGGCAGCAGCAGAGGAACCGGCAAACCATTTGACCCGGGGAAATTGAAGTATGGAATCAACGAAGGGACGATGGTGACTGGAAATCAGCAGAGTCAAATGGCGTACGATCCACCGTAGCCGCAGAAAGACGGTCCAGCTAAAAGACCGAACAAATAAGCGCTTTCGGGAGGCAACCCGATTTTCGATAAGTATTTTTATTTTCATTTTTATTTTTGGTCAAAAATTCATTGAAGGTAATCATTGAGTGCGGTATGTCCTAAGTGAGGGGTGAGGATGAGTAAGTAGAAAGGAAAACAAAGAAAATTTGAAAGTCGCGACGCGGACATCTTGATTTGGCGCCACGGATCTTCAACCATGATCGATGAAAACTGGATCTCATAGCGTCTACGCGTCGCGTCCTTGACACTTCGGCGTCACGGAAATGGGGAATTAGCAAGGACATCAACTCGCAATGTGTAATCTTCTTTTGTATTTTGCAACTTTTATTTTATTGTTTTTTTAATGTGTTTGTTAGTGTGAATAGTATCCTGCCAAACTGTGATTGTTGCACTAACTGATGGAGTTGCATAACGCAAGTGTGGGGTCATCGTACCCCTACACTCGTGTTATGTCGTCGTGTTTACTGTTGCGCCCCGACTCCCGGATTTCATCGTGAATGACGTGAACAATCAACTTTGCTACAAATGGTCCCGACAATCAAGCAATTCGCCGTCTAAAGGGGTAACTCTTTCTCCCTAGTTTTGAAATATTTTTATGTACAACGGGGACGTTGTACAGTTTTAAGTGTGGGGTGTGGACGGTCAAAAGAGTGTTTTTGAAATTTTGCAGGAAATGAGTCAATTTTCAAAAAGTTTAGCAAGTTTTCAAAATTTTTAATAGATTGTAATTTTGAAACGAATAACTTTTGAATGTTATAGCATTGGTATTTTTCAAAGAAATACTATTTAGTTGTTATCATGCTATCTGTTTAGTCAAATAAGTTGAGTTTTAGGAGTTAGACGATTGAAATATTTTAGGATTGGAATTTAGGAAGGAAATGTCAATCAGTGACTTTGTTGTTCGAGCCGGTAGGTCTAAAATGGGTGGGGCTTATACACCTTACCACCTAAGATCGTCTGGTCTGGGATGGTATTTCTGAAAGCTCGTTACACGGACAATATCGAAAGTCATGGACAATTCTTTAATGGCCTTTAGAATCTGAATGAGTACGTACACTTCATTGTGGACATAAAAATTGTAATCAAGGGTTCTCTAGAAGTCATGAACTCCAAAGAATATTCCAATTATGTTTTCACGAACTATTTCACTCTAACTCATAAGGCAATAAGCTTTGAAACTGAACACAGTCCAAAATTGTTTGAATCTTAGTTAGAAACTATTAAAAACTCTCTTGCTTGGGGACAAGCAAGGCACAAGTGTGGGGTGTTTGACAACGCCTAGTAATATCAAGTATTTTAGGCGTTGTTTAGCCGTGTTTTAGTTAATTTATCATTATTAATTGGCTAATATCACTTACTTTTGTGCCAAAGTGCTTGGAAATGTTTTTAGTGTAAATGCAGGGGTTTTAGTGCAATTCTGGAGAAGTTGTGGAGCGAAAAAAGCAAAAAGTTGGACCTGACAGAAATAGAGGCGCTATCTCTTGAGATAGAGCCGCTATCGACAATAGAGCCGCTATCGACAATAGAGCCGCTATTTCTTGAGATAGCGCCGCTATCTCGCGACCGGATAAAATCTTCGTTTTTGAATTCTGAGATTGCGGGATAAGGCAACATGCGCGTCGCGGATTCTAAGTGGCCGCAACGCGGAAACCCTAATTTCGCACAACTATAAATACCGGAGTCCCGTCCGACTTTTCACTCATCCCGGGACGCGAAGGAGGGATCCAAAGGCACTATTTTGTCAGTTTTTCAGTGGGAATCACTATTTTGGTTAGTAATTTAGTTTTTCTCTTGTTTTATCAACTCGGTATCGAGGTATTCCGCAATCGGGATTTCCATCGATTACTTGATGTTTGTTTAGATTCATAGTTTCTGATTTCAGTAGTAAATACTTGGTATTTTAGATCTGATTTGAGTGTTTGGATATTGGTTTGATGTTTGGTTTTTGATTTATAAAAGTTAATCATTCGGTTTGATGTTTAATTGCACTTTTTCGGGATTGTTTCTGTTGAATGCTTGTTTAGATGTTTTGGGATTGTAATTGCTTCTGATTTTTCGGAATTTACTTCTGGAATCAGCAAGTAATCTTAGTTTATCTTAGTTTAGTTCATGCTTGATTTGGGTTTTGGCACTTGTTTTGGTATTGGGTTTTTGTGTGATTTTTGGAAAAGTAGAAACAATACCGCTGACTGTAGCGTGACACTACAGTTGGTATACTATCGTCTTGTCCTAACCACCAAACTCCTGCGGACCGACCCTGACTACCACTATACTAGTAAGAGTGAGGTTATTTTTCTTATTTTTGACCGCACGACGACCAAGGTGTGTCAGTTATACTCTACTGAACTACAGTTGTTCAAGGATTTAGTGTCAGTAAAAGAACGCAGGTAAATAAATTAAAATGAAAAGTTTTTAAAAGAAAATATGACACCTTTTTGGAATATCTCATATCAAAAACCTCAGATTGTACAAATAGGTTTTTTTTTAACCATGATCAAAACAATAGTATGTTCATTCTAATTTCAAGTTGTGACACTTTGATTGGTGTTTCAAAGTATGTTATTTTTAAAAGAATGATATCTCTGATGATGCGTTTTTTAGAGTTTTTAAGTTTTGAGAGCATTTAAATTTTAGTTTATAAAAAGTACTTAGACTAAAAAAAACTTCTTTCGAAAAAACAAGATTAACACTTCTATTTAAACACTAACAATTTGCAACTCCTAAACAATAACTTTATTATTTTTATTTATCTTATGGGAGAGTGCTTACAATTTATATTTGACACTTTTTAATCAAAATGTAAATAGCATAACAGTTAAAGCTTTCACTTATTGGACCGTAGAAAGGTTAAGGGTTTGATTCCGCTCCCTCCTTTTCTATGTGGGTGAGTTGCCTTATCCGCTTATTGATCCGGATCCAACCTAAGTCCGTCCCACCCACGATTTCCCTTTTCTAATTTTGATCCCATATTTGATTTTTTTTTTCACGATTTTGGGTCTAACTTCTTTTAGAAATTTGCATATCTTCTTATAATTTGGTTTTTAATAATTTTTTTTTAAATTAGTTTTTTTATATTACTTTATAATTATTTATTTATATCTTAAAAGACTTCTCCATTCTTAGTTCTCACAAATTAGTTTTTTTTAGAAATTCATTTTCGGTGAGTTTTAAAAAGTTGAAATATCAATTATTATGTTATGAATTTAGGTTTCTATGTGTATATGTGATAAAGGTTGGAAGAAAAATATGAATTAGGTTCGATTTTTAAAGTTTGTGATGAATTTGTTCCAGATGTAAGTTTTCCATTTCTTTGACTTGATCAATTAGAATTTCTGCCAAATAGAATTGAATTTAAGTGGCAACGATTTTGAAAGTAGATTCAAATCGATTAACATAATCCCCATATTCTATGATTTTTTGGCGTTATTCGTATGTTCTTATAAAAAAAGATGAAGTCCAAGTACATTGCTATTTATTATAATTTTCCTAAAACCGAATGGTCAATAATTGATTGTTTGATGCAGTAAAATTGGCTTATCGATTGAAGAGTGAAGGCGCTACGGTTAGTTGATATCAAGGCATTATACTTTGAAAAATCTATTCCATTATAGCATTGTACTTTCATTTTTTTTCTTATTAGGACATTGTACTTTCAAAAATCTACACAATTATATTATTTAAGGCGACATACTTTCATTTATTTTTTTTTATAGTAGCATTACATTTTCATTTCTTTCTATCTATTATGACAATGTTCTTTTTATTTCTTTTTATTAAGGCATTGTACTTTGGAAATTCTAACCCATCGACCCGTGCAACGCACGGGTCACCCGCTAGTTACTATTAACATCATATCAAGCACCATTTTTGTGAATAAGTACTAAAATATTGACGTTAGCTTTTTACTATCATTTTCACCATCTAGTTGGAGTTAAATATTTTCCGCAATAGTTATTATAATATAATATTTCAAGGGATTGATAAAACAAAATGGTTAAATATGAACAGTCATATATAGAAATACTTATACATAAAAAGAAACGACAAACTTTGTTTTTTTAATCTGAAAACATAATTCACCACAAATTATGGTCAATTGAATTTTTCAATACATCCAATGCTCTTTCATATATGATATGTTTTTCAACTAATCGTCCCAAGTAAACTACAAACTGAAAGTAAACAGTTCGACGTCCGTCGAAAAAATAATTGCCAACAAAAAACTAATCATGATCGTCGCATTACTTGGGTAGCCTGCTTGTGTGTGGGTTTGGGTGTCATAGAACTTATGATAGTAATGTTATTTTTATTTCTAAAAAACTTAAACAAAATTTGATTAAACAACATAATATATTTGAATTTGACCTAACTATTACAAAAAACCTATATTTATTTAGTTTATTGAAAGCAAGTTACTATATATGTGTGTGTCTATATATATATATATATATATATATATATATATATATATATATATATATATATATATATATATATATATATATATATATAGACAGAGACACACACACACACATCATATCTAATATAAGAGGACTTATGGGTGGTGATTCGCAAGGAGAAGACATGTATGCCATGCGTAGTGCCTAATTTTTGAATGATCGCTTCTGGGAGGCTTTGTTTTATGATGTAGTGTGTAATTTTGTGAGACTCTTTACTTGGATACAGTTACAGTTTAGCTTTGTATATGTAATGAATCCTTTTGATCATCCAGTTGCATTGTAACTAGTGTTTTTGGGTGTGAATAAGGTACATTGTTATAGTTACTAATAAATAATGCTCACTATGAGTATCCTATGATTTTTAACGCATCTTATTCATTTTGTTCATAAATTAATAATTGGTCAATATATATATATATATATATATATATATATATATATATATATATATATATATATATATATATAGAATCAGGATCGGGTGAGGACTCTTCTTAAAGTGAGGACTTGCGAGGACACCTTAAAAAAATTGAAAAAAAATAAAACAAAAATATAATTAATAAAATGGATCATAGTACTATATCGGAGAAAAAAAAAGATTCAAAAAAACCTTTTGTATCATTATTTTTTTTATAATGAAATAATGATCCAAAATAAAAACAGAAAAATTGCATCATTACGTTTTGCAATGATGCAAATTTTTTTTTCAAATTTTTTTTTGATAATGAGATAGTACTATTCTCGATTTTATGATTTGTATTTTTTTTATATTTTTTTTCAAATTTTTTAAGGTGTCCTCGCGAGTCCTCACCGAAAAAAGAGTCCTCACCGGAACCGGACCCTATATATATATATATATATATATATATATATATATATATATATATATATATATATATATATATATATATATATATATATATATATATATATATATAGACAGAGACACACACACACACATCATATCTAATATAAGAGGACTTATGGGTGGTGATTCGCAAGGAGAAGACATGTATGCCATGCGTAGTGCCTAATTTTTGAATGATCGCTTCTGGGAGGCTTTGTTTTATGATGTAGTGTGTAATTTTGTGAGACTCTTTACTTGGATACAGTTACAGTTTAGCTTTGTATATGTAATGAATCCTTTTGATCATCCAGTTGCATTGTAACTAGTGTTTTTGGGTGTGAATAAGGTACATTGTTATAGTTACTAATAAATAATGCTCACTATGAGTATCCTATGATTTTTAACGCATCTTATTCATTTTGTTCATAAATTAATAATTGGTCATTTATGGGTTTCGATCCAATTGAAACATCAAAATCAATGTTCTTCTTCCTTTATGGAAGTAATATGGGTCTATGAAGTTGTCGAAATTTAACAAATTTGATATGGTTTTAATGGATGAGGAGATAGCAATTTGACATATCGATGTTTCCTCGCTTTTGTTTGCATTGATATATATTTTTTCCCCTGATATGTTTGCACAATATTGAAAAGTTTGATGGATTGTTCAATAAGGGATAAGTATGGTTTTTTTAATTTCTTTGTTAGTGATAATCTTGCCAGTATTTAAGTGGAAAATATCAAATATAATTTATTGGAGAATAATACGAAGATTTGATTTTTTTTCCATTTGAAAATGGTAAGTGTCAAATATAAAATAGTGAAAAAATAGAAAATTTTAATTTGTTTTGGTGTTTGTTGACATTGAATTGGTTTTTTTAAACAATATATGGATCTTATTAATTCATATGATATGTATTTACAATTATTTTTTTTAGAAAGAGATTGTTTAACTAAACATTAAAAAAATTTAGATGTTGGTGCAACAATTATTATATAAGGGTAAAATATTGAAATTTGAATGTATGTAGCAATTGATGACAATGTGAGGGTTTGTTTTGTAAAGGTTAGGCTAGAAGAAGTTAAATAAAATTTCTGGAACAAAATACTCTTTGGCTCAAAACACGAACATATGTACCGACCAAAAAAGTTCCAGTTGACATGCAATATGAAATTCGAAGTTCGTGGCACCAAATATATATTCTTAACAACATATTCAGTGACCGATAAAACTTTTTGTTTATAATATTTTGGTCAGAAATGTGCACCACCAAATTAGTTAGGGTCGTGGTGTTAGGTTAACAATCCTTGAAAGGATCTAAATTGGTGTGATTTTAATGTTTTTGCTTAAAAGGTGTATTTTTAATTTCTTTCAAAAACCATTATGGTTTTATAACTATATTATAGTATAGGTAAATGGTGAGCACAAGACTACTAGCCAAAGTTGAAAATATCATCTCTAGAATCTTGACGTGACAACAATGACCAAAGAAAAACGAAGAAAAAGATAAATGTGTTTTAAACATACATATGTTCAGTACTAAACATACACATATGTTCAGAGCTAAACATACATATTTTCAGAGTTGAACATAAGTATATGTTCATAGGTGAATATACTTTATATTTATATAAAGTATGTTCACTTATGAACATATAAGCATGTTCAGCTCTAAACATATGCATGTTCCGTACTGAACATATGGAATCATGGTTCTATGTCTAATTGTGATTCTATGTTGATCCCACCCATATATATATATATATATATATATATATATATATATATATATATATATATATATATATATATATATATTATGCATTAACATACTTGTAAGTTATATATGTATTATATATATATATATATATATATATATATATATATATATATATATATATATATATATACACTTGTGGTCTACCCGCGCAATGCGGCAGGTGCTAATGAGAAGGGGGGAGAATAGGGGTGGGGGGGGAACAAAGGTTCGGCGATTACTTTTCTGTTTGTGAGCACCAATACAACAACAATAAGATCCCAGGCATAAAAGATTAAGATAGAAGCATAGTTAGCTAATAACAACATGGAAAGAAGACTTCAACATTGTTGTTTTCTATCATGATCTTTAGTGACCGAACTACAGAAAGTGAGGGGATTGATGGCTTGATACATATTTACATTTGCTTTCACTTCACTCACAATTCCATAACTGTTTCAGTATTTATCACATTCAATGTCCTCATTGTTACCAGGTTGATTCTTGTTGTATTCTCACAGGTTCAGTATGTGTAGTACAATATTGAAGCAGTGCCCTGCATAAAACCATTTCAAACTCAGAATAGACATTTTTATGGTTTCTACATTGTAATAAAAATTTCTATCCTTGACTGCATATCCTCTATATGTTATATAGTCAGAACAATTATGAGTTATAATGAAGTGTTTGAGCTCCAAGCAGACCAATATTACCACTTTTCACTTAAACTGAAAAAATCCAAACCATCCGGCTATTGAAAAATCTAATTAAGCACATTATCACTTTTTCACAAAAACAATACCATAACTTCAAAAAAAGCATGATACTTAAAAGAAGATGAAAACCCAGTCCAAAATAAAAAAAAGATGAACAATAAGTCCAAAAGCAAAGAAAAAGATAAACCTTTTTTCGAAATAGAACGAGGCATTTGAATGTGGGTTTTGCGAAAGTGATGGTGACGATTGTTTAGTTTTGGTTGTTCGTTGGTGATGACGGCGGTGCTTACACAGATCGATGCTTACACAGGGACATAGATGGAGGAGGAGAGCGAGGGTAAGTAGAGGTAGTTTGAAATTAATAAAATAGTACTTATGTGAAATTAGTTGCAAATCATAGAAGTAGATTGACCTGTGATCAAGTGAAGTGATGTACCTGGCAACCTCTTTCACCACTAAAAGCACAATTCTCCGCCGGCAACAACCAACACCTTGCATTGTAAACAAAAACAATAGTGATGAGAGATCTGGATATGAGTTAGTCTTTGAGTATAAAATTGAGTATATTTTTCATATTAAAATATTTTAATAAAAAACTTTCGAAAAAACAATGGTATAGTTGGATAAAAAGTATAATGAATATGAGAGAAATAAAATAAAACTGAGATGTCATTACCCGGTTCTAGTTATATGATGCTCCACATCCTTGCAAGACACATATCTCGACATCTCCTGAAATTACATAAAAATAATAATTTAAAAAGCACATTCATTATAGAAAAGGTGCAGTTACACATATCTCGCATTCTCTTTTCAAATACTTCCTTTTCAGGAATGAATGAGATACGCACACAAGCATGTGTTTTGTCTGTTCATATGATTCTTACAGCCCTGTTTTTTATCTAAGCTGCAAACATTAACACCAAATGATCTACACCATTAGAATTGATCCAAAGAAACACAAACTAATTAAGAGAAAGATTGTTACAAACCAAAAAATGGAGAAATCATGTCGAACCCTAGTGTCAATACCTTGGTCCTTGAAGCCCAAAGCCATATGATTCCGGTATCCCTTGGCAGAAGTGGTGGTTCTAGGTTTTCAGAGGTGCGATAATGAGGTAAGAAAGGAAAACGTAAGGCGATTAGGGTTTTTGGTAGAGCAAGTGGACAAGCGGTGTCGCTTTTTCGGGGTAGAAGGTGGAGAATGGTGAACCAGAGGTCTCGTTTGAGGGAAATAAGGAGGCGGATCTTCTGATATTAAGGGTTGGGAGATTTGGTTGTTGGTGACCGTGATTGAGTAGTGGTGGTGCAGAGAGCGAGGGGGTCAATGGTGGTAGCTGGTGGTGATATGTGGCGGAGAAGGAGGTAGGTAGCTGTCGTGTGGTGTGTTGTCTGACGTTGGTGGCTGGGGATCGGATGGGGATGTTGTTGACGGTGGTGCAGAAGCGAGAGACAAACAATATGAAATAGAAAAGCTGCAATCCCTTTTAAAGTGGATAGGTCATTTCAAAATTTGGTTTCCAAAACGTCCGCCTAATTGTTCTCGGTAGCCAAGTCAAAATATAGAGATATTGGAGAAGAATAATAGCATTAAAAGTTGTATTTTATGCATCTGATTTGGTACGTCTTAAAAATTAAGAACACCTGTAGCAGTTCTGGTGTGTAAATTGTGCAGAAAAAATTGTAAAAATGTGCTTTGTATATGTATATTGTGCATAAAATGTTGTACGACTTAAAAATTCACAAAGTTTTCTTTATAAGTAGTAATATATATATATATATATATATATATATATATATATATATATATATATATATATATATATATATATATATATATATATATATATATATATATATATATATATATATATAATACATATATAACTTACAAGTATGTTAATGCATAAAGTCTTAAATTTAAGACATTTTGTACAAGAACTTCAATGCATGAAGTAACCACAGGACATTCTCTAAAATGAGCGGGCACTTCTAAATTTTGGAGCGTCTGTTCAATATTTGAAAAAATTTGAAACTTAAAAAGCAGAACCTTCCCCTTCGTTTCCACAATACCATTTCCCTCACTCTCATCCCTCCACATTCATACGCCGAACTTTGTAAAAAAGAAATCTTTGCTTTTCCTCTCTTTAAAGAATCGATTTGAATAAAGAGATTTCGGTTTCTGTTCTCCTTGGGAGATCGATTTGAAGAAATCGATCTGCTCTTGGCCACCACCTACCGCCTTCTCCCACACCCTTACATTCTTCTTTCTCTGTAAACTCTCAAAAATTCTAAACTAACTCACCATCACACCTTAATGGCAGTCATTTGATTCAGAAACCCTAGCGCCGTCTCTGCCGTTTGCCCCTATCTGAAATGACACACACCACGATCTCTCTCTCTCTCTCTCTCTCTTAAGTCTCCTCGCTTCCCCTTCACAGTTATCTGAACAACCCTAATCACCGCCTCCACCATTTACCCCTTACCTGAAAGGCGACCTTCACAAGCACTCACAGCCATCTCTGAACACGAAGATGAATTTTTTAAAACAGGTATGAATCTACCTATCGTTTTTTTTTCTTTTGGATTTTTGATTTCCTTGAATCGATTTTTTTGTATTTATTTCTCTGGTTCAAGTTTTTATATGTATAATCGGTGATCAAAATAACATTCCCTCTGATAGTCTGATTTTTGCTTAACACGTTTTTAGCTTGTAAGGTAGATAATTGTGAGGTAGATAGATCTCCGCCTTCTCAGTTCTCTCCAACCCTGATCAATGCCTCCACTATCTGCTCTCCATCTAATCAGTTTCCCGTAAACTCCCTCTACTTTTCTGGATACTCGATTGAAACATTTAAAGATTGATTCACATTTTTGTTGTTTATTTCAGGAACAGCATGAAATTGGGAAAATCGAATGATATGAAGAAATATGCTAGAAAGTATGGTTCGTTATGACTTCTGCAACTATGATAGCAGGTCCAGGGGAAAACGAAACAGAACATCAACATTGGTAAGAGCATCCACAATGGTGAAGCTTTTTATAAGAGCTTTTTCAAAAAAATTTATGACATGTCATTGCCACATAATTATATTAAAAAGCTTATAAATCTTCCACTATAGTAAAAGATTTTTCATTAAGTTTTTTCATAAATCTTGATATATTTAATTATTTTGTATAAATACAAATATCAATAAAATAATAATAAATATTAAAAAGCTTGAATGGTAGAGCTTTTTAATGGCAAATTTATATGAAAAAGCTTTGCTAACAAAAAGCTTCCATTATGGTTGTTAAAGCTTTTTTTTTTAAAAAAACTCTAAAAAAAACTTTAAAAAAACACCATGCGCTCTAAGATACCTCTGGATTTTATGCAATTTTGTACAGATGTTGTCTCTTACGTTGAGAAGCAAGCCCAAGTTTCTAAAATGTAATCATTACGCATGTGTATGCTGTAACAATGCCTCTTTCTTTGTGTCGAGTGAAAACTCAAGGCATTTGATCTTTTAATCTATATAATAAACTTTTCTTTTTTGCTTTAATATACTTTTATACATGCCATGATATATAGATTTAATTTGGCGATTGTCTTGATTTAAAAGTAATGTCTCTTATTTTTTGTTCTTATTTGAAACAAGTTCTCTTAATATTTAGTTTTCACGCCTTATGCATCTTTGGCAGGACAAAGGAGCAAAGTGTAGTTGATTATAAAGGAAGAATATTTATTCTAAATTGTAACTAATTGCAGCAATTAATCCGCACAAAGCTACCAAGAATCAGTTAAAACCACTCCGATCGATAAAAAAAATATGGCATCCATTTCGTGTCTTTGAACAGTCTATTCAGTGTCATTTTGACAACCCAAAATCGTAAAAAAAAAAAAAAGGAGTCCAATGGCAGTCAATTCAGGTCCAATCTGCAGCCTATATATGTATATGATTGTATGTATATGTATGTGGTTGTGTAAGTATGTCGTGAGTATGTATATGCATATATTTGTATGTAGCTAATATTTGCAATTTCCTTTTTGCAGGAAAATGAGGATTTACCATTTGTTGCATTTACAAACGGAAGACAAAAGAGATTGTAATGGCAAACCAAACCTTGGGTAAAATATCATATTTATAATATATTTGTTGGTCTTCATCAATTTGTAGATTGATAATTGCTATTAAATGTTCATTATCAATTATCGTTTCTTCAATGTTATCAATTGCTATAATGAAACTCAAGTTTTCAACTTTGGTATTAAAGTGGGTTGATACGTAACAAGATCAAAGAATGTTTTGTAAATAATAAAGTTAGCAAATAGGTGGTTTTACTTATTTTTATAGTAAATTATAGTTTAATTTTTATAGGTGATCTATAAAAAAGAAATCCTTCAAATTTTGAAATCTAAATTGTTGTAATTCTAAATCCGTTGATGGGTTTCAAATCCTACCAAAATGTATAGCAAATTCAATCAACCCCTAATAGTATTGTGGATTAATATACATTAATCACTTTGAGAAACAATAAAGTTTCTTAAAATTGAACGGAAATTGTATGTCATCAAACAATATTGTATTGTATAGATGCACCGTGTGCTACAACATCGTTAGTAAAGCAACGTACTTCAATTAATAGCCCAAAACCAGGCATTGTGAGAAAAAAATATGGCAATATAAAAGTTTACATTCCCAAAAAAGTTTATCGTGGAAAGAAAGATACATTAAAATACGAGTACCAAATTTTCTTAACTAAGGCTGGGGGAGTGGCCCTCGCCTAACCCCTCGCCAAACTTGCCACCCCCCCTCACCAAACCACACCGCCACCATCGCTCTCGCCCTTGCCAAGCAGCTCCTCGCCAAGAATTCGACGACCTCGCCATCAACAAGCCATAGCAACATGACTTGTACCTTTTAGCATGAGAGTTGTACTTTTTAACATGGTTAACACATACTGACTGCTCCCACCAAATTTGGTTAGCATGTGCTAAGCTGATGATGCAAGTTTAGCATGTTCAGCACATGCTAACCACTTCCTACAGCCTAAAAAGGTTTTAAATTTACAGCCGCTTTAATAAATGGTCATTTGAAAATCAAAGATTTTTGGACGACTTATAATTTAATAATTCGAAACTACTACATGTGTCTCAAGAGAAACTTGTACCCTCAACCACCGGAGAATAAATACATTTCCAACTCCTGATACCGCTAGCTATAAGATTTTTGGTAGATACCTACAATTTTAATGTAGATAAAAATAAAACTTTTTAATGGCTTGAGGTGTGGCGTTGCGGTAATGTCAAACCTCAAAACAACACATTTTTATTTTTAACCAAAAACTAAAACATGTTTCCCTTTTAACCAAAAATACCTCATCGAAAATAAAAAGCGTTAGCAGAAAACTATTATTATTTGCATCCGCCGTATTGCGCGGGTACACACCGAGTGTATATATATATATATATATATATATATATATATATATATATATATATATATATATATATATATATATATATATATATATATATATATATATATGTATATATACACACACACACACACACACACACACACACACACACACACACACACACACATATATATATATATATATATATATATATATATATATATATATATATATATATATATATATATATATATATATATATATATATATATATATAGGTTCAAATACATTTTCTAAATATTGTGTGATTGTAAGACTAATTCTGGACTAATCATTTGTTAGTGGCAAATTAGTCAATTTATATAATATAAATATTAATTCCATTAGTTAATTAATTAATTTGCCCAAATTAAATGCATATATTTATGGAATGTAACTTACCAACCCTATTTATCCTCCCCGTTTCTCTCACGTCTTCAATCGACAGCCGTCTTCCTTCCCTGCGTCATCCATCATCGCCGCCGGTTTCTTCCCCTGCTTCATCCACCATCGCATAGAAAATATACCAAGAAATAGATAATCTGCGTTTTTTGTCATCAAAGCCAAGGTAATTTGATTGAATATTTTCATTCTGTGGTAAAAAATTTGATCGGCGCTTAGAAAATTAAACATTTTAGATCGGCGCTTAGAATATTTTGATTGAATATTTTCATTGTGATATGTTAATAATTGTTTTTAAATGCCATCCGCTTACTTTTTAGATCGGCGCTTAGAAAATTAAACATTCTCATCATTTGTTTTTATTTTCCAATAACGATTTGTACTTATTTTTGTATGCGCGGGACATAAATTTGAGGTACAGGAGTTTGCAATCCATCAATAATGGAGTTTGTGAAGTTCATTTGATTGAATATTTTCCTTTCGTGGTAAAATAATTTTATTTATTTTTCATGGGTGTTTGGAAAAGCTAGTGATACGACATTGTATATTGCCGCAGAAAATAGTAATGTTGATTTGACTAGGCTCTCGATCAATCAATATGATATTGTAACGGCCAGCATCAAAGCCAATAATGGTAGTATTATTTCAGAATGGTAGTGTGGTTTTATGTAAAATCTTTACTGTAAATATATGTTATAAAGAAAACATACGTATTCTTTGAGAATTGTAGTATTCTTTGAGAATGATAGTGTGGTTTATGTGAATATTCTTTCAGAATGGATGTTAGTTTTCATTGGTTTGTGTTTTGGTAAGTCCATTCTCTGAGAATGAGTGTTAGTTTTTATTGGTTTTGTGTTTTGGTAATTGCATTATCTGAGAATGAGTGTTAGTTTTTTATTGGTTTGTCTTTTGGTATGCCCATTCTAGGAGAATACTACGTTTTTTTGTCACAACTAAGTCCATTATCTGAGAATGGTTCAAGAAATTTGAAGTATTCTCAAGGAATTAGAAGATACCGAAGTTAATTTAAAAACCCACAAACTATTCTTTGAGAATTCGAAGGAATTCGAATGTACTGTAATTTTCAGTTTTTAATTTACAGTTTTTATTCACGTAATCCCACAAAATTAGGAGATAAATGGGATATTTCCTTTTTTAAATATTTATTACTAGACTAAAATACCCTATATAAGGGTTTAATTAAAAATTCTGATTAATTAATTATTATAATTTTACAATTAGGCCCTTGAATCTAACACCGTTGATCATTTCGATCGGACACTCCATATTTGGTCCTACAATCATACAATAATTACCAAATGTTAAATACATTTGGTAATTATTGTACAATAATTACCAAATGTATTTAATACTAACTGAGTTAATATTAAATACATTTGGTAATTATTGTATGATTGTAGGACCAAATATGGAGTGTCTGATCGAAATGATCAACGGTGTTAGATTCAAGGGCCTAATTGTAAAATTATAATAATTAATTAATCAGAATTTTTAATTAAACCCTTATATAGGGTATTTTAGTCTAGTAATAAATAATTAAAAAAGGAAATATCCCATTTATCTCCTAATTTTGTGGGATTACGTGAATAAAAACTGTAAATTAAAAACTGAAAATTACAGTACCTTCGAATTCCTTCGAATTCTCAAAGAATAGTTTGTGGGTTTTTAAATTAACTTCGGTATCTTCTAATTCCTTGAGAATACTTCAAATTTCTTGAATCGTTCTCAGAGAATGGACTTAGTTGTGACAAAAAAACGTAGTATTCTCCTAGAATGGGCATACCAAAACACAAACCAATAAAAAACTAACACTCATTCTCAGAGAATGCAATTACCAAAACACAAAACCAATAAAAACTAATACTTATTCTCAGATAATGGACTTACCAAAACAAAAACCAATGAAAACTAACACCCATTCTGAAAGAATATTCACATAAACCACACTATCATTCTCAAAGAATACTACAATTCTCAAAGAATACGTATGTTTTCTTTATAACGTATATTTACAGTAAAGATTTTACATAAAACCACACTACCATTCTGAAATAATACTACCATTATTGGCTTTGATGCTGGCCGTTACAATATCATATTGATTGATCGAGAGCCTAGCCAAATCAACATTACTATTTTCTGCGGCAATATACAATGTCGTATCACTAGCTTTTCCAAACACCCATGAAAAATAAATAAAATTATTTTACCACGAAAGGAAAATATTCAATCAAATGAACTTCACAAACTCCATTATTGATGGATTGCAAACTCCTGTACCTCAAATTTATGTCCTGCGAATACAAAAATAAGTACAAATCGTTATTGGAAAATAAAAACAAATGATGAGAATGTTTAATTTTCTAAGAGCCGATCTAAAAAGTAAGCGGATGGCATTTAAAAACAATTATTAACATATCACAATGAAAATATTCAATCAAAATATTCTAAGCGCCGATCTAAAATGTTTAATTTTCTAAACGCCGATCAAATTTTTTACCACGGAAGGAAAATATTCAATCAAATTACCTTGACTTTGATGACAAAAAAACGCAGATTATCTATTTCTTGGTATATTTTCTATGCGATGGTGGATGAAGCAGGGGAAGAAACCGGCGGCGATGGTGGATGACGCAGGGAAGGAAGACGGCTGTCGATTGAAGACGTGAGAGAAACGGGGAGGATAAATAGGGTTGGTAAGTTACATTCCATAAATATAGACATTTAATTTGGGCAAATTAATTAATTAACTAATGGAATTAATATTTATATTATATAAATTGACTAATTTGCCCCTTACAAATGATTAGTCCAGAATTAGTCTTACAATCACACAATATTTAGAAAATGTATTTGAACTTACATCTATATATATATATATATATATATATATATATATATATATATATATATATATATATATATATATATATATATATATATATATATATATATATATATATATATATATATATATATATATATATATAGGGTTAAGATCAAGAGAGAACCCAATTTTTCATGAGAACCAAGGAACTAAATCTATACCACTAGATGAAATATTTGGATGGTTGATATTCAAGGTGGCATAATTGTAATTAAATGAAACTATTTGCCCCTAAAACATGGATACTTTACCCGCTTAAGGTTATAATCGGGAAAACAAAAATGGGTCCTCTCTCCAATTCAAAACGAATCACGTATAATCAGCTCCATTAATGTTGATATAGAATTTTGAATCAATACCGAAATTAAAAGAAGCTAAAAAAGGGTTGCGGGCATAATCTTTGGTTCAACGAAGGTTTACTGAAGACGAAGACGAATTCGATTACAGGGTAAGACACAAACAAGATTATTCTTTCTCATCAATAGTTCATATATCTCAAATTGATATGTATATCGACATAATCATTGAGATATTGTATGATTTCGACATCGATTTAAAGATTAAATGTCCGAACTGACTTTAAAAGTGGTTTACGGTGCGAGTAGCTAAACCCTAAATAATCCTTTTCTATGATTAACCAAATATATTAATTTTCGGTATAATCATCTGTAATGTGTGCTTGATTTGTTACAGGAATCAAGGGAAAAAGAGTAATAAAATGGTTAATAGAGGTATGATTTACACACAAAACCTATTTTATGTTACAATTTGTAATTTTGATGTATTATTTCAGTTTACGGTAGAATAAGCGAAAGGCAGAGGAAGAAGCAACTTAGAAGATTTACAAATGAACCTGACAACCCATTAGTAATTGAAGACGAGGTTGAGTCGATTGATAATGATACAGACGAAGAAAATAACAATATGGTTGAAGATGATACTAAAGAAAATGATCAGGCTGCTGAAGAAAACGTGGATGATGAAGGTGACAACAATGAAGAAGAAAGCAATGTTGGGCTACAAAAGCAACAGAAAAATAAAGGTATAAAACTTAAAATTCAAAATCTTTAAGTAAACACAAACCTGTATTGTGCATATTATCATACCAGTCACATACAGAAATTATAAAATTGTATTATGAATGTATGCTTATAAAAGTAAAAGTATATATAAAACTTAAAATTCATAATCTTTAT
Source organism: Cichorium intybus (assembly GCA_023525715.1). Lineage (NCBI taxonomy): Eukaryota > Viridiplantae > Streptophyta > Magnoliopsida > Asterales > Asteraceae > Cichorium > Cichorium intybus. The sequence continues at coordinate 53,798,622 of CM042017.1, forward strand.
GTAATCAGCTGTTATATATGTGTATTTGTGATATGTACACATTTATTATAAAATTGTATTATGAATGTATGCTTATAAAATTAAAAGTATATATAAATATGCATTACAGTATTTACTTATGTCCATATGCATCCATTTTCAAAATTATGTGCTAACATGTGTATATAACATTACAAAATGTAGTGTACATGCACAGATACATTACAATGTTATGTGAAAATATGTACTCTACACAATTAAAAACACTTAAAAGTGTGCAATTATTTAATCTACATGTATATATGCACATATATGTACATGTGGCATATAACCACACACTTAATGTACATAAACACGTGTAGTGTACATAAGCACATAGACTAACATATGTAGCGTACATGTATGTACGAAATTTGTTCATTCAGACATTCTTTTCAAATATTAATAATATTATGGCTTTCACTGTAGTTTATATAGTAATACTTTAATATGTAGTTAATGAAATTATGTTAAGCTAGTATGTGTGATTGTAATGATGTATAAAAAGAATACTTATTTAAATAGATGGGAATGGTTTGCTTTACAGTTACCTGTCATCATAGTTAACTTAATGTATCCAAATAATGTTATATTGTGTGGAGTGACTAATGATATATGATTAAAAATATGCAGTTATTTAATTTTTAAAGAAATTTTGTATATGCTTAATTGTTTGTGTTTATTATATAACATATAATGAAGAAGCCATGACTCCTCCTGCAAATATTATCAGATATACAAAGAGTGCTATCTCTTCAGCAACAACAAGGAGTACTAAAAGGAAAAATTCAGAACCAAAGATTATAGATCAAGGTACGGCTAAGAAATCAAAGAAAGGTCATGTTATAGCAATCACACCGGGAAGGCGATTAAGATCAGCCGCGAAAGCATCGTCTATGAGAATTAGAAGCAATACTAAAAAGATATTGAAAACCACATCTAGTACTCGATACAACAAACCTTATGGGCTACGGATTAAAACGTCCCCTTCTTCAATGATTGAGGCTGTACGATCATTATCTGAAGATCAAAAAGAAGTTGTTAGAGAAATCGGATTTGGTTCATTTTTAAACATGAAGCTGGGAGTAAGTTCTGCTAAGCTAGGTCATTATGTCGTAGCTAATCTAGATGACAAAAATCTTATAATAAGAACTGGTAAAGGGGACATTAAGTTGACACCTAATGTAGTACATGATATTTTGGGGATACCAAATGGTGGTACTGATATAGATGATGCTGAGGAAGTTGATGAAACTAATGAAATTTTTACTGCTTGGAATGCTCAATTTGTTAAGCCGGATATCTCAAGGAGTGAACTTGTTAAAAGGATACAGGATTCAGATGATGATGGAATCATATTCAGGTTGAATTTTGTAGCTCTCTTCAATAGTTGCATATGCAAAGCGTATAAAACCGGATACATAATGAAGCATATTGTGAAGAAGGTTGCTAGGATAAATAATATCAGCTCATTAGATTGGTGCCAATATGTGTTGAATGCAGTGAAAGGCTCAAAAAGGAAATGGGTGCCTTATTCAAACAAGCATCATTATTGCGGTCCAATTACATTGCTACTGGTAAAATATATATTAAATGATATATGTTGTGTTAACATACATAGTTTACTACACTAATCATTTTCATTTTGCACTGATGCAGTTAACATATTTGCATAACATAAGAATACCAAACGATTGTGTACCAAGAAGCTTGCCTGCCATTGAGAATTGGGATTATGATGAGGTGAAAAAAAAGGAATTATACGAGTTAAAAAATGGTGGGTTCAGAAACTTTACAGGAGGTGAACACGTGGAGGATGAGGGACCAAAGAGTGAAGTTATCAAGACATTTCAGGTATTACTTACAACCTCTTATTGAAATGTTATAATTAAAATATAAACAACATACTAAGCGATACTTTGATGTTTGGTGTCATATTAACAGGAAGACATCATTGATATAAGTTTATGCATGTCAAGGATTGTTCGGTATAAAAAAGAATTGGAGGACAAAATTGAAAAGCTACTTCTAGATGAGCCAACAAACAAACAACTGTTGACTGCAAAAAAAGAATTCAATAGAGTTTTTGGTGGAGAAGGAGATAAAGAGGATAACATACATTTAAATGAAGAGAACAGAAGTATGTTATCAAATGCAAAAAATGGAAATGAGATGAACCACGATTCACACGCAGAAGATGAAGATGAATGTATGGATTTGGGTAATGATGACACATCTATGGGGTTAGAGAATATTAAAACAACCGTGTCATATGCTGTAAACACAACAAAAGATAAGTGTGATGCAGGTGCTTCCGAAGCGGGTAAGGAAGATACTGTTGTTGAAGGAGTGCTCAAGACGCCAACAAAAACAGTATCATTCAAGATCAGTGGTACAACAACACCTGACAATCAAAAAAGCTTGTTTGACTCGCCAATTTCCACTTACATGCTACATGTAGTGGAAGAAACAGAAAATAAATATTATTCTAAAAGTATAAGCCGTCAAAGTAGGAATGCTGATTATGTTGGATTGTCAACAATACATCAGCCTAATTTTAATACAACAGACAACGAGGAACCTAACTTTGATTTGGGGATAACCCAGGAATTCGGCATTGTGTTAGCGGATCAATATAGACCGACCGTCAATTTTGGTGGACGTGAAGTGAAGATACCTCTGGTGAACAAGGACAATGAGGTTGAGGATCCAATGGATGAGATTCCTCTGAGTAAAAGAATCAGGAAGCCTTCACAGTACAAACTATCTCCATTCTTGAACAAGCAGGTTCAAGTGTTAGATTTTGTGAAGGTGATAGAGGTGAAGGTATCAGAGTGGTTGTTTCAACTGTCGGGTGATCCTGAGTAAGTTTAGTGTTATTAGTTATGTACATTTACAATTTAACTACTTATGTGGATCGTATATTGATTAATTGGCAGGTTTTCATTGTTTGAAGATAAAAATGGAAATTATGCTAAAAGAATAAACATGGAGACATTTCTGCCCGATGTGGCTTTGGATATATATGTAGTAAATATGTGGTGTTTGGTGATGAATCATGAAGAAGGGACCAAAAAGAAAACTGGGCCATCAAGATTGTATCTGAATGTTGTGAATATGGTAATTTTATTACTAATAATATAATTATATGAGATATAGATTGATATGTGTTATGCTAACTACCTAATATGTTTACGGGACACGATGTAACTCCTCTTGAAGATTTTATGGGCAACTTGAATGACTCATATAAAGAATTTGCATCATTTGTTAAAGAGTTCATGCAGACAATTAAAGGAAAAGACAAATGGAAATATGTTGAGCTGGTATGTTTATTCTTTGAATAAAATATAGTTAACACATTTGAATATGATGTTATGTGTCATTAACATGTTGAGTAAACACACATCATTACCTAGGATTGTATATGTATATATGCACATGTATGACACTAAACACACGTCATTACCTTATAACATTTGTGCACATACACATATGTAGTGTACATACACACTTTCACTAACATATATGTGCATATTTTTTTTTGTATATGTATACATGCACTTATGTTAACATATAGCCTGTTCATGTATAGAAATGCACTAACATACATATCTTACATGTGAGAATGAAACTTTTGGTAACAACAAAACATGCATTTGATTTGTATATATTGGTTTTAAGTATAGTGTATATATATAAAAACATTATTATGTAGGTTATAAAATATGCTGCACTGGTAAGTGTGAATTGTAATTTTGAGAAAATATGTAATTATAACAATGTATCTGTAAATCTTCACATATATGATTATATGTTCATAACATTACACATATGTTTTGTACATACACACATACATTATAGAATGTTGTGTACGCATGTGTATTGTACATGCACATATACACTCACATATGTGCATATATTTATTCTATATGTATATATGCACTTATGTGTACATGTAGCTTTATATGTCAACATAGTGAACATACATCACGTTTAGTGTACATACAAAACATACACTAACATATGTAGAATACATGTGTGTATGACAACTGTCCATTCAGGCAAACTTGAATTTATTATGTATGTGATGGTTTAAATTGTAGTGTATATAATAATACATTAATATGTAGTTAAATAAAATGTGCTCATGTCGTATGTGTTATTGTAATGTATTGTACATATTTAATGACCTATGTTTGATTTATATGTGCATATCGTAACGTGTAAATGTATATATGCACATATATGATAGTGTACATATGCACACGTACACTTACACATTTGTGCATATCTTTTGTGTATAGTTATATATATACATTATGATATGGGTAGATGTAGCCCATAACCATTCACTTAGTGTACATATGCAGGTTTTATGAACATACACACATACACTTATGTATATACAGTACATGTGTGATATATGGACATATTCGTTTAGATACGCATGCAATGTATATGTATAATGTATGTACCAGATAAATAATGTGATATGTGCACATATTAATATATACAAACGAAGAATTAGTTATATGGTTGGACTGTTGCGTGCAGGTTTTCATCCCAGTATACCAAAGTGAACGTTACTATCTCATGGTTTTTGATATCAAGCTGATCTCGATTACTTTGATTGATAGTACAAAAGATTACCCAGAGGATTTCTACCACAATGTTCCTAAAAGACTGGTTAGTTATCAACTATAAGCATTTACACTACTAACTGTATACTGGAATTTGTAAATAATAGCTATTTTCTTGAATCAAAGGCTTTGTACTTTTCAAATCTACTGGTTGAGGTGAAACACAAAGCCGCGGATGCAATTAGCAAAGAAGATGTCAATTATGCACAAATGAAATGGCAAACAAATGGAACAGACATAGATGGAGGAGTTTTCCTGATGAGACATATGGAGACGTACAAAGGTGGACCCATTAACAAATATGACAGTGGATTGCTAGATGAGTCTGAGGAGCAATCGCGTCAACTCCGAAAGCTGAGAAAAAAATACGCAACAAAGATATTGTTGAGCAGTGTCAACATACATCAAGAACTTGTGGTGGATGAGTCAGAAGCATTTGCTAGAGTTCCAGTGAAAGAAAGGAAAAAAAATATTGCTTGATGCTTACAAACGCAAGGATGAAAGGTTTGGAGTTAAGTAATGATATGGAATTACTTTTGATGCTGATTAACAAACTTTGAACGACAATTATGTGTTTTTTGTAGACAAACCATTTGGCATCCTTTGGTGTTAGTGTTTCTTTTGTAATTATTGAATTTTGAACATGACTTTATCTTAAATATTTTGAGATTGCATACTTCATTGTGATGTTATGCATTTGTTTGGTACATATGTAATATTATAACTCTGTAAGGTGATTGTACATATGTGTATATGCAAACACATACACCTATAATGGTTAACATGTGTATATGCACACATAATAATTTGGTTAATATGTGCATATGTGCACATACACATTAGTTTACTTATATGTGACTATGCAAACACGTACACTAAAATGCTTAATATGTGCATATATGCATCTGTCCACAAACACCCTTTAACTTTATATGTAATTCTTTTGGTATGTGCATATGTTCACATGTGCACATATGTGCATATGTACACATACACATTATTTTACTTACATGTTAAAATGAAAACATGTACACCTAATATGGTTATTGTGCATATGTGTATATTTGCATATGTGGATATGTGCAAATATACACATATGTGGACGTACACATCATTTTTTTGCTAATCTGAATAACTATAAATGACTATATGTGACACACAAACACCTAAGTCGCATGTGCCTATGTGCATGTGTGCACACACACTCAAATGACAAGTAAAAATTCATGTGCATATATGCATACCTACTTATAATAAGCCTATGCATATTACAGTTAACATATGTGCATATGTGCATGCATGCATATTAGCACATATTATGCACATGGATATTAATTTGGGCATATGTGCATACATGTGCATATATGCATACCTACTTATAATAAGCATATACATAGTACAGTTAACATATGTGCATATGTGCATGCATGCATATTTGCACATATTATGCACATGCATATTAATATGAGCATATGTGCATACATTCACTTATGCACAACCATGTGCATATGTGCATATAAAATTGAGCATATGTGCATATGTGCACATACTATGCATGTGGATATGTGCATATGTGACACACAAACACCTAATACGCATGTGCATATGTGCATGTGTGCACACACGTTCAAATGACAAGTAAAAAAACATGTGCATATATTCATACCTACATATAATAAGCATATGCATATTACAGTTAACATATGTGCATATGTACATGCATGCATATTAGCACATATTATGCACATGTATATAAATTAGAGCATAGGTGCATACATGCACATATGCACAATCATGTGCATATGTGCACATACAAATTGAGCATATGTGCATATGTGCACATATTATGCATGCGGATATGTGCATATGTGAACACACATACACAGCCAAAAAAGATCCATTTGCATATGTGCTTTTTTACAGTTACCATTGATACCAAATGTTATAACTGATTATATGAGAAGACACATAGAAAATAATACATAGTATACACACAAATAAACCTGCACATACATATATGTCATTTGTTTTAAACCATCGGTATACATGTGTATATACACGTTCACAATCAATCAAAGTAAAATAATATGTGCATATGTGCACATATGAAGTAAGTTATTCTCTGAACAAACAGATAGAGATTCGACCATATAATGTGTTCTGGTGTGCATATATGCACAATTAATGTAAAAACACAATGTGTGATGCACAAAACAAACACAAGTTATATAAATAATCCTAGAAACTTCATCTCAAAAAGTATAATCGTTAAGTGGTATCTTATAAAAAAACAGACAAAAAAAAATAGTATCCATCAACATTATGAAAATAAAAAGTACTACTTCTTCTTCTCATGAGACTTTCTTAATGGACAATTCCTTCGATTGTGCTTTTCATTAGGTGATATCCTCTTGTTACAAAATGTGCACAACTTGCCATCCTTATCGGCATTGATCATTTCAATTTCTCTTTTACTTTTTAACCGCTTTCCACCAGTTCCAGAACCTTTGTTGCGTATGTTTTCTGGATTTCGGATTGAAATTACATCCGGCTTGGACACTCCAATGGCTGCCTCCATTATTTCAGTTCTTGAACGTGTGTCTCTGGCATGTGGTTCGTTTTCTATTCTCCTTTTAATATCTTTTTGCCACTCTATTAATTTATCTATTGCATCCTTATCATGTTCAACCATGTCTATACACTCTCGAACTATAGCATAAACATCCTGCACCTTTGTGTATTCCCCATTACTTATCTCACTAAAATACGTGCTTTTCTGTAAATCCTTCATATGTATAATTCCTTTCTGCCATCGCTTCAAAAAATATTTGGAAGGTATGTTCTTAGTGAATCTTTTTTTCATTAGACACAAAATATGCCTGCATAAAAATCCATAATGTTCAAATAACATGCAACAGCATTCAAATGTCTCTTCGTCCTTGTAAACTTTAACCTGACATCAAACGGTTTATTATACATATTAAAATTATATATAAAAATTTAATACTTGAAATAGAAGGAAATAAAAGTAACCTGATATCGCCATTCACCAGATGTATCGCTCAAAAACTCTTTAGACGATGCATTAAAAACAAGCTTTTATTTTGATCCTCTCATGGCATGAGTTGTTCCAAAACTATGTATAAATCATACTGTTCAATTGAAATACAAGAATTCGGTGAGCATGTCCATACAGAGTCATCTATTTCCCTTTGAAATATGTAGAAAATTTTATGAGTATACAGATCCGCTGCTTGAGATTCTAGAGGTAGTTTTGTCACAAGCCCAGGTTTCTTTGACATAGATGTAAACTCCGTGTTCGATTGAATGTTCCTCTGTTTATCCATAGCCGCATCGAACTTATACATAAACATCAACAAGTTGGACTTTCTAGACATGAAACCTTGGAAAAAGTAATTATCACTCTCTGATCTTGATGTCGTGCGCATCAAACCAATCAACGGTGTATCCCTAAAAAATGTAGGTATCCAACGCTCTATGATGTTGTACATTTCTTTTAACCATTTGTTGTCATGAAGCTGAAACTCTTCAATCAACTCTGACCATTTGTATTCAGAAAGAGTTGGACTAATGCATGAATTCCAAATAATACGTTGTAGCCTCTTTCTGAAATCCGTTTCGTATAGTATTTTTGTTGATACCTAAAAAGATAAATGAAATGTTAATATTTGTTAAATAGTTTAAATGTTGCAGAAATGACTATATTAAATAACGTGACGAATATCAAACCTTATCTGTCAATTTTTTGCCAATGTGCCACATACATAAACGGTGTGTAGAATTCGGAAACACACGCTCCACGGCTTTTGCCATTGCTGGGTCTTGATCAGTCACTACTATATTTGGTTCCTTCCCAAACGAAGACATGAATGCTTCCAACAACCATATATAGTACTCTGTTGTCTCTCTTGCTAGCAAACCCGCACCAAATGTGACACATCGTTTGTGGTTGTCAATCCCAGTAAAGGGAACAAAAACCATGTTGTACATGTATGAAAAAAACAAATATACATAACTGTAAAACAATAATTTAATACTTTAAAGAAAGACTGTTGTATTATGCTTACTTGTTCGTACGGAAGGTAGCATCAAAAGATACAACATCAGAGAACTCAAAGTAATTTCTTTTAGCAATACCATCAGCCCAAAATAAAGCCCTAAGTTCGTCCTTCTCCAACATGTAATGGAATGAGAATGATGGATTGTTCTTACTTTGCTGGGTCAATAAGTTTACCACCATATTTGCATCACTGTCTCCGATATGGCAGTTGAGGTCTCGAGAATAGTTCTTGTAGTCTACTTTTTGTGGACCTTGTTTACTATAACCACCTTTAAAACCATTTACAATACTGTGTGCCTTGGTTGATCCAATATTAGATGTATAAAGGTCATTGATCGTATGTTGATCAGAAAAACAAAGTTTTCTACAATGTTTCGACATGTGAACGGTCGACCTTGTGTACAACTCATGATTGTGGTTTTTTTCAAACGTTACAACACAATACTTTTCGGTACCTTTTACCTTCTTTAATGCAATTCTGGCAGGGCAATCATGCCTCTAACTAGGTAGTTTCCTCCTTTTCTTCAAAGCTTCCCTTTTCAAAGAGTCAACATTGGTAGTTTTACGCGTACCGGCTCTAGTACAATAAAGGTATTTGTAACTAATAACCCCTTCCTCCAACTTAGTTGATCCCAACCTTGGATCAAACCCAGGTTTCTTTGCATACTGTTTGTAGAATTGTATACCCTCATCGAGTGAGTCGAATAAGTAGTTCAATTTAGGCTCAACCCCCTCCTTAACATTTGGTATCCAATACACGATCTTAGTACCTCCTGGTGATTTAACTTCTGTACTGCTAAGCTCGTCTTCAATATCAACCTCGTCTGACATAAAAAAATATAATAACTTCACTTAGCAGACAAAGACAAATTGAAATTACACATTTGTATTAACCAAAAAAATACTAATTTTACAATACTGAAACCTGATATGTACATATGATTTATCTTTAGGTTGATGACTATACGCACATACAATAATTGCATAACAAATAAACTAATTAGACTTACATAATTACGTACTAAAAAATCGGATTTCTAAAAGCATGATGTTGATGGAGGAATTATACTTACTCACTGGGATGTCGCTAGAACCATCAACAACATCAGTAATGTAATGTTCAAATACATGTTCTTCATCATCTCTGATCGTCGTTTATAATAGTATCACTATCATCGAATATACAATCATCGAGATTTCTGAATATATCATTGCTAATATAAAAAAACGGAGAACGTAATTAGGGATATATTATACATATCAATATGAAAAATCTATATGATAACATACCTGCATATTATTGTCTCTTCAGTCATAGATTCATCGGATTCAGTAAGCATTGTGTTTACCATTACGAACACACTGGAACGATATTACTAATATCAATTAAGCATAAGAAAACCTACTCTGATTATCGATACATGATGATGAATGACAGCTAATTGAAAATATTAATTAAAATATTAATTCCGTAAATAAATTGATTTTGCTGATTTCATGGAGCTGTTACGATTGCTAAAGATATCAGTCAATGATTTCCGAAAATAATCAAATGAAAATTGACAATCATGCCCTTATTGGTATGGATAATGATCTAGTGGTGTATATTTAGTTCCTTAGTTCTCATGAAAAATTTGGTTCTCATTTGATCTTTAGTATATATATATATATATATATATATATATATATATATATATATATATATATATATATATATATATATATATATATATATATAGGATCAAATATATACATACAAGTATTGTGTAACCTTGAAACTCAATCTGGACCACTCATTTAAAACACATTCTTTTAAGAATGTACAAAATTTAGTTCATTCTTTTAAGAATGGTTAGAACTTATTATGTCAAAAATTTATTCTGTTAAGAATGTGTTTTTTTCATTGTTACGAGAATGAAATCTAATGGCCAGGATTTGGTTACAAGGTAACACAATAATTGTCATTCTTATTATAACCTAGTCCTATATATATATATATATATATATATATATATATATATATATATATATATATATATATATATATATATATATATATATATATATATATATATATATATATATATATATATATATATATATATATATATATAGGGTCCCGTTCCGGTGAGGACTATTTTTTCGGTGATGACTCGTAAGGACACCTTAAAAAACTTTTAAAAAATTTTTAAAAAAATACAAATCATAAAATCAAGAATATTACTATATCATGATCCAAAAAAAATTAGAAAAAAAAATTTGGATCATGGAGAAACAGTAATGATACACAAAAAATTTTATTTTGTGGATCATTGTTTCATTATAAAAAAAATAATGATCCACAAGTTTTTTTTCGAATTTTTTTTTTCTCCAACATAGTACTATGATCCATTTTATTACTTATATTTTTGTTTTATTTTTTTTCAATTTTTTTAAGGTGTCCTCACGAGTCCTCACTTTAAGAAGTGTCCTCACTGGATCGCTTATCTATATATATATATATATATATATATATATATATATATATATATATATATATATATATATATATATATATATATATATATATATATATATATATATATATATATATATATATATATATTAGTTTTTCTTTGGCAATTATTTTTTCGATGGACGACGAACTGTTTACTTTCAGTTCGTAGTTTACTTGGGAAGATTAGTTTCATTTGAAAAACATATCATATATGAAGGAGCATGGGATGTATTGGAAATTTTAATTTAATTTGTGATGAATTATGTTTTCAGATTAAAAAAAAAAGATTTACCGTTTCTTTTTATGTATAAGTATTCTATATATACGACTGTCCATCTTTAACCATTTAGTTTTATCAATCCCCTGAAATATTATATTATAATAACTATTGCAGAAAATATTTAACTCCAAGTATATGGTGAAAATCATAGTAAAAGAGTAACGTCAATATTTTAGTACTCATTCACAAAAATGGTGCTTGATATGATGTTAATAGTAATATGTTTAAAACACATCTTTCTTTTTCTCTATTTTTGTTTGGCCGTTGCTGTCGTCAAGATTCTAGAGATCTTATTGTCAACACTGGCTAGTAGTCTTGTCCCTACCATATACCTATATTATAATATACTTATAACACCATAATGGTTTTTAAAGGAAATTAAAAATATACCTTTTAAACAATAATATTTTGGATGATAAATCACACCAATTTAGATCCATGACAAATCTAAGATCCTGCACATATTAAATAATTAGAACAAATTTATATGAATAAGCAATACAAAATGTTGTTTTATTGAAATGAATGAAATGAAACTATATTATAATCACTAT